>CM049597.1:3665876-3705876 GCA_026979955.1 Megalurothrips usitatus
GGGCACTAATAATATTGCACAGTAAGATTATTTATCGTCATTATTTACGACAAATCCCCTGGTTGAAACTGATAAACGAAAAAAAGTTGCAGGCGGTGTGAGGATAATGTTGTAACCTAATTTATACCAAATAGAAAATGAATTTTGCTTTCTTGTGACGATATGTGACGATTAATTCCTTGAACGACCACACATGCCGTCACGTGACGGATAGACGTACGTCTTAAAGTCACGACGTCTTCGGGCAACTGATAAACTCTTCTCGTCATTTGACGAACAAATTACGGGGAATGTGTATCCACCAGCAACGAGGAAATGACGGGGAAGCGAGTCGAATGGGGCCGCATCGTATAGCACGCACGTGCCCGCTGCCGCTGCCTGCTCTCGTTCGCAACGGACCAGAAAATCAAGGGGACAGAGAAAAAAGCGGGCGTCTTGTTGCCTGCCGTGTGTAGGTGTGTGTGTGTGTGTGTGTGTGTGTGTGTGTGTGTGTTTGTCTCCGCGCCGTGCCGCGCACACGGCACAAATTGCAGCCAACTCTCGACGAGACAACACACAACAAGGCGCGGGGGGTGAGAAAAGGAATCGTCGCTACACGACTCGGCGACACGCCCCCGACACCACTCCGCCTTCCTCCCCTCACACACACACAGACACACACACTCACACACATACTCCCACGTACCCCGCGTGCGGTGCGGTGACTACACGCGCGGGAGCGCAGCAGCAGCCTCGTAGTCCACCTTCAGCAGCGCTCCGCTGTGTGAACAAGAGGATCGCGCGGCTCGTCGAGGCGTTTACATATTTTGGGCAAATCGCGTGAGGACGGCGTGCGTGCGCGTGTGTGCGTGCGCGTGTGTGCGTGCGCGTGTGTGCGTGCGTGCGTGTGCGTGCGTCGATCTGCCCTCCTGGGGCTCCACCCGCGGCAAGACAAGCCGCAGGATTCAATCACGAAGATCCTCACGCCCCTCCCACCTGCCCTCCCGTCCTCCCGCCCTTTCCCCTCTCCCCCACTACTCCCCCCCCCCTCTCCTCGGCATTCCCTGTTCTCGCTATTCCCGCATACAAACAAGCGTAAACTGCAAAGCTACTCGATTCCCCGGTCTGCAGCTGCTCTTCATTTCCCGATCGCAGTTATGGTGGCTGTACCGACTCCGACCGCCTCATCCAGGATCCACGTCCCGGGCTCGAATCTCTGTCATGCAGCGCTGCGACTTTTTCCGCTTACAGAGGATCTCTCTCTCTCTCTCTCTCTCTCTCTCTCTCTCTCTCTCTCTCCCTCTCTCTCTCTCTCTCTCTCTCTCTCTCTCTCGCACGCGCTCCACGATAATCACCACCGGAGGTCGCCGCTCCGCTTCAGTTTAAAAATCAATTTCCTGTACGTGTGAGAGGAGTGTGAGTGTGAGGCCGTGCGCTCTGCTGATAGGGCGGGGCTGGAGGGGGATCCTCTGCAGGCTCCAGGTGCTGGAGCGGACGCCCTCCCTCCATGGCACGTCACAGCCCCCTGTCTATCACCGACCGCCCCCGTCTCCGGTCTGCACCCCCCTCCCCCTCCCCCCTTCTCCCCTTCCCTCGGTCGGCGGCGGTGGCGGCGGGGCGCTGTTATCTGAGCCGTACAGGTCGCATTAACAGTACATGTGCTATCAGCAACAATGGGTTTGCTCAACTCGCTGTGCCCTCTCCCTCTCTCCCCTCCCTCTCCCTCCCACCCTCCTCTCACTCCTTCCGCCCTCTTCACACACCGCCCCCGCGGCCGCAAACCCACACCGTATACGCTCCCGAACGAATCGCGCGTGCGCCGTCCAACTTTAAGTAGGTGTGTGCGTGTGTTTGTGTGTGTGTGTGGGGGGGGGGGGGGCGTGCATTTGAACCGCATTATTCGAGCAAAAGTTTCTCACTCTCTCTCTCTCTCTCTCTCTCTCTCTCACACACACACACACACACCTTCCGCCTGTGCGCCGCCTCACTCGCCCTCTGCTCTCTAAACTTGCACGTCGAGATTTTGATCGCGATCATTTGCTACGTGTCGTCTTGACACGCCCACTATGCACCCCCCCCCCTCTCTCGCTCTCTTTCTATCTCTCTCGCTCTCTCTCTCCTCCCCCTTTTGCTCTCACACACACACATGCACACACACCGCCACAGAGCAGCACAGGAGCCCCGCACCAACTCCGCATATCGCTTCGGGGAAGAGAGACAAAGACAGACAGCAGCGGCGCATTATCTTCTCCGTCTTCATTGCGATACTGAGAGAGCGAGACAATCAGGTACACAGACAGACAGACGGACAATTGGAGGGTTGAGACGGAGACAAAGAGAGGGAAACGGAGCGGGACGGAGCTGCGCGCGTCTCGCCTGAACGAGAGCGTGCGTTTTATTTTCGTCGTGGTCCCCGCGGAGGCGCCCGGGAGGTAGGCAGCGCGCCCGCGGCCGTGCGCCGCCGCTGCCTACCCTGCCGGGCGCTCGCCGCGAGCAGCTGCGAGCGGCTCTCCCAGAGTCTGGCCGGCCACGCGAGCCGGCGGAGAGAGCGGCAGAGCAGAGAAGAGCCGCAGGCGGAGCAGAGCAGCGGCCGGGTCTTCGGACGGACCCAAGGGGCGTCCGAAACTGTCGCCTGTGTGCGCGCCGCGCGCCGCACCCATCAGCCGGCCTGGGGGTTACAGGCCAACATTTCGAACGCTCCACCCGATAAGGAAGCTCACAAGGTGGGGGTGTCCGCCTTCCAACCTATGCGTTTGTACTTCATGCCCGCATGGAAGGCGACCGGTAGGGGCGATGTTTGCCGAATACGGGAGACATGGGCCGCAGCCATGCCGCCGCTGCCGCCGCTGCTGCTGTTCGCATAAACCGGACCGCAGCCAGCCGCAGCGCCCGTGCCGAGCTCACAGGGCGGGGCGGTGCGGCGCGCCTTGCCTGGCAGGGTCCTCCTACCGCAGCCCCCCTCCTCTCCCCTCCCTCCCCTCCTTCCCCTCCTCCACGCCTCCCCACTCCTCTCCTCCTCCCTCACAGCCGACGGGCCACAATGCGGCCTAAACGCTCGCCATAAATGCCGTTGACAAAGGCATCTCGATCCTGCCGGATCAAGGGGAGAGGGAGAGATAGATAGATAGAGAGAGAGAGAGAGAGAGAGAGAGAGAGGGGGGGGGGGGGGGACGCGCGGCACGGCTCTGAACGCGCCCTCCAGGGCAGGTCCAAGGCCGCGCGATGCGGCGCAGTGACACATTCTACCCCCACCGCCGCCAGCCTCCACACTTACAGCGCGGCCCCCACCGGGCCGCCTCTGGGCCTCCAGCGCCTCCCAAAGCGGATGTCGCGAGGAGAAGTTTGCCTCACCTCCGCCGACTCGACAAAATCTCCCTCTCTCCCTCTCTCCCTCTCTCGTACGTGTCGCATAACCACTGCCCCACCCCCGCACCCTTGTCTGAAAGCCATGTATACAGAAAAAGGAAAAACAATTACAGGGGTAAGTGAAAACTAGACTGCGGTGCGGTGTGCACTTCTAGCGAGTGTGGCGCTTTCCAAATTCAATGAAAACCCATTTTCCGAATTGAAACGCTGCTCGCGGCCCTTCCCGCTGCCCGCCGGGCCTGCCGTCCCACGGGAGAACCGCACCGCCTCCGCTGCCCTCCGCTGCCCTCCGCTGCCCTATCGGCCCTCACAGGACCGTGGGCCGCGCCGCAGCCACGCCGCAGCCGGCCGTCCTGACGAAGGGTAGCACGTCGGTCCGCCGCCCGAGTCTTTTAAATGTCAGATATTTCACGGCGAAGCAGTGCTTGCCGCTGCGGGCCCGGCAGCAACGCTACATAAATATCACTCTGATGCTGCGGGGGATGCCCCCGGCCGCCCGCCCGCCCGCCCGCCCCTGGAAGGAGGGCCTGGGGACCCATGGCCTCGCCTCCCCTCCCCGCCGCTGTAACTCCTTCTCCTCGCAGACGGCAGGAACCATATTTCCCCCAAAACTTTACACTCCCGCCTAGAATCAATATCTTACCGCCAATATCAAACGGTTCCCCGCGGGGCGCAGCAGCAGCGGCAGTGGCGGGGGGTAGCGGCCAGTTTCCCTCCCGCCCTTGTCTGTCCTTTTCCCCTTCTGGCAGCCACCCATCATTCTCTCTCTTCTCTCTCTCTCTCTCGCTCCTTCCAACACTCACACATGGCTGCCAGTGAATCGGTGCACATCATTGCCCCCCGGTAGGAGGGTGTCCCGGCCCCGGCCTTTCGAAACACGACAGGACACGGATCGAGCGGACAGAGTGGAGCGGGAGGAGGCCCTGTGAGCTTAGAGACTGGATCACACACTAGGAACGCCTAGAGAGCATAGAGCAGCTTAGAAACTACACTGGGGGAGGGGGGGGGGGACTCGTGAATGGTCCTGGAGCGTCGCATATCGACCAGAGCCGTTGTGGGCCTCAGCGGCTCTCCCGCGGCCGATGCGCGATCCCCACAGCCACTGGACCTAAAACATCTCCCTTGCACGAAAGGGCGTTTCCTTTTGGGTGGCCAGACGGACGGGGAGGGCAGGATAGGAGAGGAGCGGGGAGGCGCGGGACTGCGGCAGCAGCGGCAGCAGACCAGCGGGCCGGGGGGGAAGATGAGGGAGAAGAAGAGGATTCACTCCCGAAGAAGGATTGGCCCAGGGGACGCCTGGCCGAGCGAGCACGCCACGGAAGCAGGGCGTAACGTGGTGGACGGGGGCGGCGGCGGCGGGGGCGGCTCGAACGGGGTGGAGGCACGGCACGGGTTTTGGCGTGGCTTAGCTGGCGGGACAGCTTCTCCTTCGCCGCCTCGAGGTGGCCGTCCCTCTCTCTCCTCCCTCCTTCTCGCCTTCACCCCCGGGATCTGGCCGGAAACACGACATACTTGGGGGAGCGTGCTGGGCGCGCCGCGCCACACGCGCACAGAGCACGCACGGCCGGCCGCAAGGATTTCTTGCGAGGCGTGATGTGCCCTGAGTAATCGGAGCGAGCAGAGCGGAGAGAGAAGGGAGGAGAGTGTGGAGAGAGGGGAGCAGGGATGAGAGAGCGGAGAGGGGAGGAGAGAG
The DNA here is from genome assembly GCA_026979955.1 of Megalurothrips usitatus. Classification (NCBI taxonomy): domain Eukaryota; kingdom Metazoa; phylum Arthropoda; class Insecta; order Thysanoptera; family Thripidae; genus Megalurothrips; species Megalurothrips usitatus. Next base: position 3,670,915 of record CM049597.1, read on the forward strand.
CGGAGAGGGGAGGAGAGAGCGGAAGAGGGGAGGAGAGAGCGGAGAGGGGAGAGAGCGGGAAAGCGGCGCACCGGCCGGCCGCGCTGCGTATGCCAATGAGGCGGCAGGAGGTCGACCCGTCCGTATTTCCCATGGAGTCTTCCCTGGAGGCGGCGGCCGGCGGCGCATCGAGAGGGAGAGAGAGTGAGAGAGAGAGGGGGAGAGAGAGAGAGAGAGAGGGAGAGAGAGAGAACCTGGGAGAGGAGGTCTCCGAAGGGTCCCGTGCCGGTCAGAAGGGCGCCGGGGGCAGCGGCCTGGCCCCGCCGCCTTGCCCCGCCGCCGGCCCGTCCGCCTCCCGTCCGCCACCCCCCCTTAATATTGCACGAGCCGAGCGCGGCGGGGTGCCCGGCCGACGCGGCCCCGTCGTGCAGCACAACGCAACAACATGGACTCGTTTCTTTGCGCGGCGAGCCCGAGCGCGGAGATTTTTGATTTATTAACGGGGAAAAACAGGTCCGTTTCTTTTTCCGGGGCTGCTTGCTGTCCGAGGCTGCGAGAGGAGACTGCTGGGGGTGAGGCTGCATCACTGAGGGGCGCCGTGAACAATGTGATGGCCTCGCTGCCTTTACGTTGTTAGAGAGGAAGAGGAGATTTGCCATTTTCTCCGCGAGCTTTCCCATGCGAGAAACGCGCCAAATCGGCGCAGTGGGCGGCGGCGGTGCGAGGACGCGGCGCGCGGTTTGAATTTCAGAGAGCGTGGGGGATGGACGATTGACATCGACACAGCGGCGCTCGTACGCAAATTGAAAAAAATTAAAGATGGAAAAAGTGGTCTAAAGTTATCAAAATTTCAGAAACGGGACAGGAGAGGAGACTGCGGGGGGGGGGGGGGGGGCAACGGGTTTGAACCCAGTGCTCCGTCACTTCTAAACATCAGACAGCAGGGGATCACAACCGTACCAGGCGATGGGAGTCGCGAGTGTGAGGATAACCATAGGACGGAGACGATGCAGCCATCCAGCCAGCACATGCTGCTCAGCATGTACAGCGGAGCCACAAAGGCGCAGGCAGCCACAGCCACAGACAGCACAGACACCAAAGCGCAGGCAGCCACAGCCACAGACAGCACAGACACCACAGCGCAGGCAGCCACAGCCACAGACAGCACAGACACCACAGCGCAGGGAGCCACGGTCACAGACAGCACAGACACCACAGCGCAGGGAGCCACAGCCACAGACAGCACAGACACCACAGCGCAGGCAGCCACAGCCACAGAGAGCACAGACACCACAGCGCAGGCAGCCACAGCCACAGACAGCACAGACACCACAGCGCAGGGAGCCACGGTCACAGACAGCACAGACACCACAGCGCAGGGAGCCACAGCCACAGACAGCACAGACACCACAGCGCAGGGAGCCACAGCCACAGACAGCACAGACACCACAGCGCAGGCAGCCACAGCCACAGAGAGCACAGACACCACAGCCAGGCTCTCCGCCAAATGTCAACCAGCATTTCCAGTGGCCCCTCAGCCTCGAATAATATCGGAGGCCCCACTCGCGCCACTCTCACCCGGCCACATACGTGTGAGCGTGTGCGTGCACCCCTTCCAGCACACATCCACATGCTCTCTCTCCCTCTCTCTCCCTCTCTCTCCCTCTCTCTCTCTCTCTCTCTCTCTCTCTCTCTCTATCTCTATCTCTCTCCCCCTCCTCCACACACACGCACATTACGTCTCATCTCAAGTTACGAACATGACTCCACTTGGTATGCAGATGTGATACGCTTCTGGACACGGAAATGATAGCCACCGAGCACACTGCCGAGCACAGCTCGTGAGAGACAGACACATGGGGAAGTGTAAGAGAAAGAGTGAGAGCGTGAGAGAGACAGAGAGGGACATAGAGAGAGAAAGAGATAGAGGGGGGGGAGCAGAGTGGACACGGTGCGAGAGACGTCACTTACCCACCCCTCCCTCCCTCCCTTCCTCGCACAGGCACACGGGCGGGCTATCGGAAAACGGGCGGCGCACCGCATACCGTTTGACATGTCCCTCCCCGCGCCCTCGCCTCCCCTCCCCTCCCCCACAACTCCACGGCTGAGCGAAGGGCTCGAGGTGGAACTTTTAGCCTCAGCGCCGTGGCCGTGGCGCCGCGTGGCGGGGCGACCCCTAGCAGCCGCCGGGCCGCGCCGCGCGCTGCGGGGCTGCGGCGTCCGTTGCCACGGCAACGCGCGTCGAACCCCTCCGACTCCGGCGGGCGGCGGGCGGCGGGCGGCGGGCGGCGGGCGGCGGGCGGCGGGCGGCGCAGCATCCCGCCCCGACCCTGCCGGCCAGGATCCCCGGGAGTCAGCAGCCCAGCGGGGCAGCGGCGGCGGGGCGGCGGGGCGGCAGCACGACCGACAACCACTTTAGGCCCGACTTCGACAAGGACGGCGGCGGGCGCCGGGGGATGGAGAGAAACTTGGCCGAGCCGCGGTTTGGCCGGTGTAATCCTGGGGGCTTTCGGTCCGAGGCCGAAGTGGTGCGGAGCGGTGCGGTGCGGCCGGTGCGGCGCGGTGCGGGGCCACCTCGCCGGCCCCCGGACTCGCGGCGAGGGGGAACAGGTGGCCCGGCGGAGGTCCTTGCCGGAGTTTGGTGGCATCCTGGCGGCGGGGTCTTGGCGGGTGTCTGCCGTGGTCCTGGCGGGAGTCTGGCGGGGACCTGGTGACCTGGCGCGAGCAGCGGGCGCCGAGCACGGTCGCTCATCTGCGTGGCTCGGGGTCGCGGCGACGCGCTGTACCGCCGTACTTCACGCGGCTGGCGTCGGCACGGCCGCGGCGAACGCGCTCTTCTACCCCGAGCCGAGCCGAGCCGAGCTGGGCAGGGCCTCTACGTCACGGCGCCGCCTCGGCTCGGCTCGCCAAGGGCGCCGCAGCCCAGCGGCCGGGACCAGCCGCGGCCAGCCGGGACGGCAGCAGCAGCGCCGCACATAACCTAGCAGCCCCTGCGGCCGCGGCCCGCTCTGCCGCGGGGGTCAGCGCGGAGGTGCGGCTCCGGTGGGCTACGGTCGCGGACAACAACGACGGCCTCCGGGTCACGGCCACGCCGAGGACGCGGCCCCGGGAACCGCGCAGGCCCGCAACATCTGGAAGCGGCGGCACGTGGCCGGGGCCCGGCGGGGGGTCGGGCTTACCTCTGCGCTGGAGCTGGCGGGCCGCGGGCGCCTCCGGGTGCCTCCAGACGCTTCCAGGCGCGTCCAGGGGTCGACTTGCTCACACGCGAGACCACCACGAACACACATCGTCACCACGTTGCACTGGCGCTGGAGACGGGCGCCGCGCTGCCCCAGCGTGCTGCTGGGAGCGCGGCGCCGCCGCTGGGGCTGGAGAGGGGGCCCTCTGGCTGGGCCCGCTGGGGCGCCGCTGGGCCGCTGGCGCCGCGCTGGACCAGGGATGCTGCCGCTCGGAGCGCCGGGGCCACAGTGAGTGAGCGGCGGCGCAGAGCGGAGCGGTGAGGGTCGGTCGAAACTCCGCCGCCGAGTGCGCCACCCCCTCACCCCGCCGCGCTTTTATAAGGACAAGGGGGAGGCGGGGCGGCGAGGCGCGGGCCGGGGCGGAACACGGAGGCTGGTTGCCAGGGCGACGCTCGGCGGGATCATAACCGTATCATATCGGCGTTCCTGCGAGAGGGAGGGAGAGCGACGGCGGGGGGTGGCGCGGGCCGGGGCGGCGGGGGCCGCGGGGGTCTGCCGAGGTAAAGTGAGGTAGATGGAAGGGCAGGCGGGGCGCGGCGGCGCGGCGGGGGCTGTCTGCGTGGCGGCGAGGCGAGAGGGTGTGTGTGTGCGTGTGCGCGCCCCGGGGTGCGCCCTCCTCCCCGCGCATGCCATCGGTACCTAACAACTTGTTGTGGCCGCGGTCCGCCCGCAGAGCCGCTGTCCGTCCGACGAGCTCGACGAACCCACACTGCCAAAGAATGTGATAGAATAAGAGCGCACTCTCCTTCAGCTGACTGATTTTTGATGAGTCCTAAACGACGGCGTTTCCGCGAGAAAATCCATGGTCCCCAATGCGAACCACACCAGGAAGACTGGCTTAAACTGTAGTTTCTGTGCAGAGAAATTAAAATACCTCAGGAAAAAATGCACTTGATATTCGGGACAAAGTATTGGTTTCCACGTCAACTTTACTTCAGCAACAGTGCTACCACTATTAAAGTGCAGTTTTCGTATTGTAGTTCGAACAGTAGTCGATCGTCGACCCTTCCGCCCGGGGATTCTCCGGATTCTGCTCCCCCACACGCCCGGGAGCGTACGGAACTGGTCACGCCGATCTCACTGCTAGTTGTCGGCTGTGCCCCCCCCCCCCTCCCCCTCCCATCCATCCCCCTTGGCCCGCCCCCGCGTTTTGGGGGGCCGAGGCACGTCCGCGGGCGTAGTATACGGGCACAGAAAGAAGTGAGAGGGGGAGGGGGGGGGGTCAGGGGCGGTAAACAGCTGCCTTAAATGTTTAGGATATACACTGGCGTCGTCGTTCAGCAAGTCAATTACTCTTTCAGTCGGCTTCCTATGGTGGTGTTGGAGGCCGCGACCGGGCCCTCCCCTCCCGCTGCCACGCCGCCCGCCGCGGGCCCGCGGGGGCCGGCGGGGCGGGCGGCGCGGGCCGTGCGGCGCTGTCCGGGCAGATTCCTCTTCCTCCGGGGACATCTCATAAAATTAGCTTAAGGAGAGAAGGAAAAGGAAAGGGGGATGGGGGCGTGCGCGTGGCTGCAGCAGCACCCTTCCTCGGGCCGCCCCGCCGCTGCGCTCCCACCGGAAGTAATAAATAACTGTGTTGGCGTCGACCGGAAATTACTGATGGCCGCTCAGGAACATTGGGGCCCGTCGGCCCTTCGGGTGGTCCGGCCGGCGGCGGAGACCTCAAGGAGCTGGGACGGTATGAGACACCGCCCTCGGCTCGGGCCCCGGCCGCCTGTGGCCGTCTGCGTGTCCCTTACGCCCTTTTCGTCCTCCTGGTCCGAACGTTCACAGTGCTCAACACAAACATGTTTATACTTTTTTTCCACATGAAAAAAAAATGATTATTGTGATGTCGTTGTCAGCCGTGAATAAGGCTTAGGCTTACAGCGGCACGAGCGAGGAGGAGGAGATTTAGATTTATTGCCTTCACTTTGGTTGTGTACACGAGACTGGAAAGTCCCCTCGAAGCGCGCGTGCAACTTTTTCGTATCCGTCATGAAATAAACAAAGTCGAGTTAATAATACAGCCTTGCGAAAAACAAAGGGTAATAGATACGTGGGAGGAGAGGGGGGAGATGAGAGAGAGGGAGAGAGCGAGAGTAAGGGTGGGAGGGAGAGAAAGAGAGAGAGAGAGAGAGAGAGAGGCGTAATTCTTCCTGGCCGTCTTCAAGAAGAGGAATGGACCGAAGTGGACACCCGACCGCCTGCCACGCCCGAGTGCACAGTGTGCGCGTGGAAGTGACAACGTCCCGACCGCAACCCCTTCTTCCGTCAGGGAAGGGGGTGTGCGCGCGAGCGTGTGTGTTCAAGAGAGAGAGAGAGAGAGAGAGAGAGAGAGAGAGAGGGGGGGGGGGGGGTGAGAGGGAGAGGGAGCTTGTGTGTGTGAGAGAGACCACTATGCTGCCTTCTCTCAGTCGGCCGCATGATCAACAATTTCGACGTTCTCCTGCTGATCAAATCTGGCCGGTCCGTGGCGGCGCGCGGCGGCGTGCGGCGACCGTGTACGGCCGGGGGATCATGTTTGGCCACAACAGCAATGCCCCGGGGGCCCCGACAGGACGGGCTCCTCCCGCACAAGCTGTGGGGCGGGCCGGGGGAGGCATTTCATCGCAGGGCCGGGCCACTTTTTGGATGCCCAGCTCGCCTCCAGCCGCGTACACGGACCGCAGCGCCAGAGAGACGGGGAAGGGGGGGGGGGGGGCGATGAGGGGAAGGGGGGGGGGGGGTGAGGGGAGCTGAGACGGCCGTGATCCAGATTGTAGGCCCACCGACGACGACTGACTGCCGTGCTGTGCTGAGGTCCTGCCGGGTCCTGCCAGGTCCTGCCGGGTCCTGCCAGGTCCTGCCGGGTCCTACCGGGTCCTCCCGGGCCCTTGCCGGGGCCTGCCGAGGCCTGCCGGGTCCTGCAGAGGTCGGCTCCCACTGATGGGGGGTGGTCGGACTCGGGGCCAGTCAGTGACTCGCCAAAGGCCCGAACGAGTACCGCAGCGCAGCCGTAAAGAATGGGTAGTACCCGCGACAGGTACCTTCGAGTGAGTTGCAGACCTGGCCTAGTTACGGCAACTTTATGAAACGTTGGCCAGAGCTTGTTGGTGACCCGAAGTGTCGCCTCACAAGGAATAGTCGAGTTGCCGCAACTATAAGGGTGTAGTATAACGGGTAGTACCCGAAACTTCCTTCAGAGTGATCTTGAATAAAATCCGGTCGAAACCGTTTGAAATGTGCAATTGGATATGCATAATGTGACTTTTTTGGTATCGGATCCCACTACAATGTGAACGCAAGAGTTTCACATGTGATGAGCCCGCGGTTCGTCTTCTTGACTCCACGTACTTCCGTGTCGCGCTCCTCAGCAGTACTCCAGTGAGCAGCCGGGGCGGCAGTGTCGGTGCCCCGAGCAGCAGCGGCAGCAGCGGCCGCCGGTGCGTGGCCAACTCATCCAGTCGAGGGTTCTTCCCGGCGGCGGCGGTCGGTCGGTACTCGACGGTCACGGGCGGCCCCCGGAGCTGGAGCTGGAGCTCCAGAGGCGTGGGGCCCGGGGACAGGCCGGGGGCAGGCCGGGGGAGGGGGGGGGGGGGGTGAGTGCGCAGGCAGGCCTTTGTGAGCCCGTCTGCCCACGTGGTTTGGCGCCCCCCCCCCCCCGCCCCCACCCCTCCCCAGCACGAGCCACATTTGCGCAGGACTCACCCACCCCGGCCGGGCCGGGGAAATTCTTTTGTCGCCAGAGATGGAAATAATTTAAAAGAGCCCCCGTGAATGAGAAAAAGAGAAAGCGCGAGCGGGAAAGATGAGGGGATGGAAGCGAGGGCGTACGGGGTGAAGACGGGGAGAGGAGGGGGATGCTCCAGTCCCATCAAGCAGGTCCGCCGCCGCCGGCCGGCGCGACACTAGACCGAAAAAGAGAGAGACAGACAGACAAGAAGAACACGCCGGGAGGAAAAACGAGACAAAAGGAGAAACTGCAGCGACATTACACATTGGGGGAGGTTTTTCTCTCGGCGCCACCTCTGACACCTCTCTCTCTCTCTCTCTCTCTCTCTCGCTTTCTCGTTCTCTCTCACACGCGGACCTCCACACCGGGCAGGGCCCCCGTTCGTGCTAAGACCTCCCCCCCCCCCTCCCACTTTATGTATATATATATTTTTAGCTTTTTTGCCTAAGGCCGAAACCCTTTTGGCCGATTTGAATATTGAGTGGCATTGCACAGGGCAGAAGAGGAAAGGGGGAAGTGAGAGGGGGGGGAGGGAGCGAGGAAGAGAGAGAGAGAGAGAGAGAGAGAGAGAGAGAGAGAGAGAGAGAGAGAGAGAGCGCCTCGGAGTGCGCGCGTTTTCAGTCGAGGAAAATAGACAACGGTGCTTCGGTTTTCGATAACGTCAATGAAGGGAATTTGACTTGAAAAGCAAATAAACGACACGGGGCCGCCGTGATTCCATCGCCTCTCTGCAGATTACCGACGTCACAGTGTTTAGCGACAGCCGCCGCCACTCAGGGAGGAGGTGGCAGTGCGGGAGAGACGGGACGTATGACTACACGGGAGTACGACAGAGATACCTGGCGTCCCCGGTCGAGCATCTCTCTTGCGCTACCGCAGTCCTTTCGCGTCCTTTCTCTCTCCCACTCAGTCAGACTGCCAGACTGGATACAACGAGTGAGGCGCGCGGCCTGGGCGAGGGCCGGCAACGCGCCTGCAGCCAGGAGAGTAGGCAAGCCCGCCGGGCAGCGCTGCTCCGAGGCTGCCTACCTGCACGGCTCTCCGCCCGCACGGGAGGGAGAGAGAGGCATAGAGAGAGAGACAGAGACAGAGTGCCTCGGTGCCAGTTCGTCGTTTGCGGATCGCGTCGCGTACCCCGTTCCATTACACGACTCTTCCGCCTCCCGGAGCCTTTGCTAAGTTGAGAGGAGTTCAAAACACCTGCGGAATAATCCCCGCCCCTGCCTTTATTCGATCCTTCCGCGCTCCCTTCTTCCTACTCCCTCTCCCCCTCCCCTCCGCCCCTGCTCTCGTGGCTTTGCTGCGCTGCTGTACACGCGCGAAACCAAAACCTTGCTGCAAATAATCCCCTCCCCCATCCGCCGCTGCCGCTCTGCTCGCTGGACGTCCTGATCTGCGAGTAACGCGGTGGGAACAATGCAGCCGCCACTACAGCCACTATCCGACTCCGCAAACTCTGTCAAAATAATCCCATTGCGCCGAATGGACCGGCGCGCGCGGCGAAAGGATCACTTTTAATTTGTTATTTCGTTTACGGACCCAACTTTGCTTCATTATGCAGAGTTTTGAGGAAGTGAGGGGGAGAAGGGGGTTTGTAGGGAGGGGGAGGGGGCGGGCGGCTCGCTCACCGTTAGGCTTTGCAGGCAGCTGGGCAGAGGGCGAGCGAGCGAGCGAGCGAGCGAGAGAGAGAGAGAGAGAGAGAGAGAGAGAGCATGAAAATAAAAGGGAGGTGGGGAGGATGATTGGAGTTGTCTGGTCTCTGTTTCTTTGAAAAGAGGTGGTAATCCCCCATCCCCCAAGTATCTCTGCCCGCCTGTCTGTCTTTCTGCATGTTCGTCCGTCTGTCGATCTGTCTGTCGACTTGCCTGCCTGTCCGCCCTTCCGTCTGTCGGCCGCATTGTTTTGAGCGCCACTGGTTGCGTTCTCCGCTGTGTACACATGCATACGGGGGCCTCTGCAGTGTTTGCCCACGGAGCATGTGCATGCAGACAAGACAACTAGCGCTTTCCCCCTCCCCCTCTGCCCACCGCTCCTTTGACGCGTGCAGAAAGACGAAGACGACGGCGGGGGCTCCGCGAGGCGTGCTGCCGCCGCCGCTACCGCCGCCGCTACCGCCGCCGCTACCGCCGCCGCTACCGCCGCCGCTACCGCCGCCGCTACCGCCGCTGCCTCGGCACAATGGGCCTCAAAGCTGTGCAGCGTGCCGTGGGCGAGGCGCGCTGCTGCTGCCGCTGCTGCTGCTGCTGCGCCGCCACCGCCGCCGCCACTCCGTAAATGTAGGTGATGATGCCCGACAGCACAACGACAGGAATCATCATCATCATCATTGCCGGTGTCAGCATAATGTTGTGCCGATGTCGGGGTGCGTGCGCGGCGGGCGGGTGGGGGCTGGTGTGTGTGTGCGTGTGTGTGTGTGTGTGTGTGTGTGTGTGTGGAGGTGTCCTCGCACTAACAGTTAGTTTAATGCGACCGGCACACATTGTAAAGTACATCCGTGTATATTACCACAATGCGCGACATTGTCTATGACAATACACACATAACCGTGCGATTATCATGCATAACAAAAGTGCTCGTTTATAAATCTTGTATACATTATGTAATGGAGAAATTTTCACATCTTAACGTTCAATATGGTTCAATATAATATATGCCGAGATGCGTACCATGTGATTCAGGAACGCATTATCGACGTCTTCTTCTGGCTCGGCCAGATACGTGAGAGAGAAAGAGCCGGAGGTAGTGCTCTGCGGGACTGCCTATCCTTAGAAACGCGTAGCGTTTTTAATCACCCGATATACTGCAATGCACAAAATTGTACACTGACTTTTAGTGTTCAACGATAGAGAAACGTCAGTTGTGTCGATGGGCAACCACCACGCCAATCACGAGCGCAGCGTAAACAAAGCTATCCTCTCTTTTCAAGGGCCCTTTTCTTTTTTTTTACTCCTGTTTTATTCACGTTCCAGTGCACTCGCTTTTTGTTCCTGCCGTCCGAACCCAGTGGTCAGACCTAAACCATGTTGTGTGCGTACCCTATAGGTACTCGCTAGATATCATACCTTTTCCCCATTCAATTTTGAGACCGATCGACCGATCGGATTTTTTTTGTAGATTTTGGATTTTAGCCTTTCCGTGTAGAAGGCTTTTTTCGACCTTTTATAAGGTACTTTACCTCGTTCATCAGTACTCAAATGGAGTGTCTCAATGTTGAATTCGCAAGTTACCAACAAATCGATCCCAGGCAGACTAAAAAATTGATCATGGAGACAAAAAAAATTTGGCCAGCATATTACTTTCTCTTTTTACTATTTTTGCGCCGATACTGAAAAAAAAATTCTGGTGTCGATTAGCCCGTTTCCTCTCCCCCCCCCCCTCCCGGTGCTGCTGACAAGCTGGTGTCCTCGCCGGGAGCGCCGAGCAGCCCGCGCCACTCCCTCCTCATCCAGCACGTCAAGAGACCCAATTTTTCATTTCATTTCCTCTGCCGGAGGCGCGCGCCGTTCCTCAAGCCCTCGCCCCTCAATCCACTACAAGCCCAACAGCAAGCCCCACAGGCCCTACCACACATCCACACACACATGGTGCCGCTCGCGGCTTCGTCAAGCGTCTCTCTCTCTCTCTCTCTCTCTCTCGCTCTCTCTCGCTCTCCTGTGTCTACTCGTACTCCCCAGCCCTCCACACATGTCGCATACGTCGTGCCCAGCGCACACCTCTCTCATTCACTTCAGTGAACTGAGAGAAAATTTCGCGGAAACTCGGTTGCGATGGAAGTAAGTATTCTCTGCTGTATTTCGTTATGATTGCGCGACCCGTGCTGATGAATGTGTTTGTGTGTGTGTGTGCGGCCGGCCGGCCTGCCTTGGCGTCCATCTGGCTAGCTCGGCCTGGGAAGCCCAGAGGCAGTTTGCGCGCGCAGCGTTGTGCTGTGATACGCGGGGCAAGCAACGCAGCGAAAATTAATATTACAAGTTTTAAGCCGTACAGTGAACGGTGGCGGCCGGGCCGGGCAGCCACCGGCCGGTGAGGTCTGCCCTCTGCGCCTCTGCCTTCCGCCGCCGGCGCGTTTTGCCTTTTCGCCGTAACCACATTTTTTTTTGCAGGCAAAGATGAACACAAGTTGTGATTATCCCAAATTTCATCATAACACAAATTTTGTGATATCAACGAAAGTTTTGTGATTGTATCGTCACAAATTATGTTATCATCGTCACGGGTTTTGCAAACTTTCGTGACCTTCGTCACAATTGCTGCCATAACATTTCGTGATCAATGTTGCAGGACTGCAGGAGTAATTCATTATTACTAACCCGTGGCACAGAGCTCGTGGCCGGGTGTTGGGCTGGGGTGACACGTGTGGCCGCGGGGCACGCGGGGGGAGGGGGTTGCAGGTGCGCCGTGGTGTTGCGAGAGAGAGACGTGAGCGGCGCCGCTGCCTCCCAGAATGACCCGGTGATTTCTGGTCGCGCGTTCCCGCACGCTTTTTCACGCATCACAGCTCCCCGGAGATTTCGACGCCCCGCGCCGCGCCGCCCCGAGAAAAATGGGGAGGTATCGTTTCTCAATTTGTTCCGTTTTTCGCCCCCTTCGTGGAACCCGAGCGGCGTCGCGGGGCCGAGGAGGGAGGGGGTCAGCGAGGAGGAGGTTGGGGGAAGTGGGGTGAGGGTATGAGGGGGTGGGGGGGGGGGGGGCGAAAGGACCATAGCAGCCCCGTGGTCCGTCTCTCGGTCCATTTCCTCCACGAACACACGGCTGTGTCCGGGTGGTGGCCGCGAGGGCCTGCGGCAGCGGCGGCAGCGGCAGTGGCGGTAGCAGGGGGTGGCGGTAGCAGGGGGTGGCGGTAGCAGGGGGTGGCGGTAGCAGGGGGTAGCAGGAGGGGGTGGCACTGACCGGCATGTGTGGCCGTCACGCTGAGAACGGACTCCGCCGCGTCCTGTTGCGTTCCAACCCGTTGCTGCCCCCTTCGCGGTGCAGCAGCAGCGGTCCCCGCACTCATGTATGTAGGGATGGTGGTGCTGCTATACAGAGAGAGAGAGAGAGAGAGAGAGAGAGAGAGAGAGAGAGAGAGAGAGAGAGAGAGCGGTGTGTGGTTGGAGCCCGTGCATGGGAACTTGAGAACATTTTCCTCTCCCTCGGGCATCCCGCGGCAGCAAGAGGAGTGAGAGAGAGAGTGAGAGAGAGAGAGAGCGAGAGAGCGAGGGAGAGAGAGAGAGGCCCATGCCTCCGGCCGCGCCTTTGGCCGAGCTGCCCTGGGCCCCGGCCGGCCGCTGAGGCGACAGTCAATAAATCGTGGTGCCCCTGCGCCGCCTACCGCCGCCGCCGCACGCACCGAGCACACCTACACACTCACACAACAGGTCCTGCACATCTAGCAGATCGCCCGAGGCTGGATCCCTGATGTACTCGGAATGCCGACATGACCAAGGCACAATTACCAACAAGTGCTGCCAATCCCCTACCCCCCAAGGATTTAAAAAAAAAATATATTGAAAACTGTAGCATTTTTACTAATTAATAACCATAACAATCTCATGGGCGAAAGTAAGAGCTATTTTCCGTGGCGGCATCGCCGTCGTTGCGGTGCTACGTGCCGGTATAGCGGTGGGTATAGGCAGAGCCGGCCGTGGTGCCCGTGGACACCCCGCACGTGAGCGGGCGTGGCGTGGCGTGGCGTGGCGTGGCGTGGCGTGGCGTGGCGTGGCAGGCAAAGGGCAGTGCGCGGGACAGCTGCTGGCCTGGGTGATGAAGTGGCTGGGCGCAAGGGAGCCGGGAGGGCCGAAAGGGCCGGGGAGGAGGGCGCCTCGGACCCCTTCGGACCGCGCCGCGCCACCGACGCCAGCGGCCCTATGACCGGCCGCCCCCGGCCGTTCGCCGCCGTTCGAAATCGGTCGGGGCCCTTGAACAACAACAGCAGCCGCAGCAGCAGCAGTAGCAGCAGTAGCAGCGTGGACGCAGAATGGAACTGAACCAACTGACTGGCTGGCCGTCAAACAGAAATGACACCATTCCGCAGGCAGCAGGCCACGGCCTGGAGCCGCCTGGGCGCCTTGCTGGGCGCGCTGCTGTGTCCCGCCGCGGAGCCGCGACGGCATCAGACACAGTACTCGCAGGGGGAAGCGGGAGGATTTTAACGGCCGCATTCATTTTCACTTCCTTTTATTATTTCGGTTTGTTCGTTTCCCGGTGCGGCGGGGGCGCACGGAGCAGAGGGCCGGCTCGGCGAGTTTAAAATCGCCGCGCTGCGGAGGGCGTTCCTGCGTTCCTTATTTAGCGATGCGCGGCGGTTGGTCGAGGAACACATTGCCGGGACAGTCGTAGCGACGCATCGGTCCAGAGCACGCGAGTGGTGTGGGGAGAGGGAGAGTCGGAGCAAGAGAGAGAGAGAGAGAGAGAGGGGGGGGGGGGGGGGGGGGGGGGGGGGGAGTGGGGGCAAGAACAAAAGGGTTGAGCTCCGAGTAAGACGCGCGGAGCTCGGTGACTGGCAGTGAAAGGCCCAAGAAGCACGCAGCGGAGCCGCACGAGAGAGAGAGAGAGAGAGAGAGAGAGAGAGAGAGAGAGAGAGAGAGAGAGAGAGAGAGAGAGAGCGGCCCAGGGCAGAGCGCGGAGCGGAGGAGAGACGTCGTTTTATGCACGCCTCGGGAAATAAACACTACAGTGGCAGCGTAATCCGCGAGCCCATGCCAGATATGAGAAGTTTATGGTCGGCTCCCGCAAGCAGCAGCGTCGGGGCGGCGCGGGCCGGGCGCTGCTAGGCCGGCGGCGCCGCCGCGGTGCGGACAGCAGGTCGGGCGGGTCCGCAGGGGGGCCGCAGGGTAGGCCGCGGGGTAGCCCCGGGGGGGGGGGGGGGGGGCAACGGGGACCACAAAGCGTTTGTCGTTCTGACGGCCGCGGCCTGAATTCAATCACGTCTCCACGCAGCCCGCCTGGCCCCGCCCCGCCGCCGCGGCCCTCCCTGACCTCTTCAGCCCGGCTGCTGCTAATCCTCCGGCGCGGACTTCGTATTTTTATCGCCTGCTGTCGTCGTGGCGGCCGTTTCTACGGCCACTAATTTGCGAGAGGTCCGGAGGGGTCGTAACAAACGGGGCTCGGCCGCCCCCCGGCCGCCCCCTCCCCGCCCCGAGCCGCGTCCAGGCCGCCCCCAGGCCGCCCCCAGACCGGCGCGGCGCGGCGGCACCCTCGCTGAATTTTTCACACTTCGGCCCGCCGGAACTACAGGCCGCCCGGGGCCCGGCGGGCCAGCGGGCCGGCGCGGCGCTGGCGGGCCCCTCCGCTCTCCTCGACGCTCCGCTCGGCGGCTCCCGCGGCTCCTCCCGGAGACGGCTGGGCGCGGCCGACCGGGGTTGTTTTTCCCGGCAGCTCTGTTTTTGATTTTAATGAGATTTTTCTGAGGCTCTAAAAACGCCGGGGGCGGGGATATAATCAGGGCCGCTTCTGAGCTGCCGCCGCCGCCGCCGCACTCTGCCGGGCGTCGGGCTGAACGGTGCGAGAGGGCGCCGCGTCGTCTGCTTGCCGCCGGTAGGCCTGCCACCGCCACTGCTGCCGCCGCCGCCGCCAGCCCGCAGAGACGAGAAGAAAAATCTGCATTCTGCAGAGACCGCTGGATATTTTTCCCTCCGCTATCTCTCCTCGATGCCGTCATCGCGCATCGAGGATCGCTTCTGCATCTTTCGAGGGCGGAGAGCTGCGGCGGAGAGCGGCTGCTGCTGCTGCGGCGGCGGCGGCGGTGGCGCTGTGGGCGGCGCATTCGCATTCTGGGCACACCCCGGGCCTGTTGAAGGCAGCAGGAGAAACACGAGGGATTCCGTGATAGTGTACTCCGGCAGCGCTGTCGTTATCGAATCAAACGCCGCGTCACATACAGCCTCCGGCTCGCAGCCTATGAAGCCCTCAGCATCCGGCTTCCAGCTTCAACCTCCAGTTCCATTGCCTCCGTCCTGCAGCCTTCGTCCTCCAGTTCCAGCATCGAGCTCAGCCTCTGGCTCCAGCTACAGATGGCTCCAGCCTTCAGCCCGCTGCACCATGCTCCAGCCTCCATTTCCAGTCTCCAGCTTCACCCCCGTGCCCCTGCCCGCCGCAGCGCTCTAAACCACTTGCAACGACCCAGAAGTGCAGAGCACACTTTTCGAGTTTAGGCGGCGGCGGGCGGCGTCTCCCTCTGTCAGAGCTTGCTGATTCCCGGACTAAAGGAGCCGCACCTCTTTTTTGAAAATCCCTGCGCCATCCTGAGTCTTAAGTCTGCAATGAGCAGGGACTATTTTAAAAGAACCACACTGGGCCTCTATGATCGATCAATTGAAATGGGCCGATAATTATGATTCATCCATTCTCGGTGTTACAGGCCAGGCGGCAGGTGGCAGCGGGAGAGGGAGGAGGGCGGGGAGGGGTTTGTGGTGCTGTGGAAGAGAGCCACGGGTCACGGAGCTGAGGCAGCAGCGGCAGCAGCAGCAGCGGAGGCTGGAATGGGGCGGGCGTGAATGACACTTTCCATAAACCTCAGTCCTGCCCCTTTAATTAGCACTTCGTAAAGCGCCCCGACCCTATAGGTTCAACGGGGCCCGCTGGAGTCTCTCTCTTTCTTTCTTTCTCTTTTGCTCTATCTCTCTCTTTTGCTCTCTCTCTCTTTTGCTCTATCTCTCTCTTTTGCGCTCTCTCTCTCTCAATCTCTCTCTATTTCTACCGCACACACCCTATCCCTCTCCTTCTTTCATTCTCAGAAACTGAGGAGGCAAAAAGGGGTCGCGCAAACGTCGTCGCCGGGTATGACGACGCTCGCATCCAAATGAGGAGAGCGAGTTAATTGTTTGAGCAGTTTATAAACGGCACGCAACTCTGCCGCGAGAAAAGAAATGGAAAAGCGGGCGAAATATGTGCGGACGGGGCGGAGATGTAATGAAAGATGGAGTAAAGGGGAGGCTGTAAACACGACGTCTGGATGTGTCGTAATCATGAGAAGTAGTGCCAGTGTGTCAGGGACGGAGGGCGGGGCGGGAGGGGCACTATTAACGAAGTAATTAGCTCGTCATAAACTGCGCCGACCACGCTTCCTTAAACACCACCCGACCAGAAGGGAAAAAGGGAACGAAACAAGGCTGTGGGCGGAGGAAGGGGAGAGAAAGGAGAGAGAGAGAGAGAGAGAGAGAGAGAGAGAGAGAGAGAGAGTAGTAAAGCTATGATTTCGTAAGGTCGAAAAGGGCTGCTCAAGATTGTACATCACAATTACGAAGGCACCTATTACGAGAGCAACTTTATCACACCTACCTCCCGCCGTACCCTCTTGCTCCCTTCCCCACCCCCCTCTCTGCAGCCCTCCCCCTCTTTCTTTCTCTCTCTCTCTCTCTCTGTCTCGCTCGCTCTCCCTTCCCTTCCCCTTCTTCTCGCGAAACAATTAAGTGTCCCGAAACGGCCCGCAATAATTGTAGTAGCGGGCGCGTTGTATTTCAGCAGGCCCCCGCCCGGCAGCCCCCGGCAGCCCCCGTCGGCCCCGCAGCAGCTTGGCAGTCTGGCCCCGCCAGGCCCCGTCGTGTCGCCCGCCAGGACGCCGTCGTCAGACTCCGGGAGTCTTGGAGGGATCACTGCCGGCAAAGCAGCGCCGCCGTACCCGTGCCCTTTGCCGCAGTTCCTGGAACGAGTATTAATGCACCGTCCTGGAAATCTCTCCTCTCTACTTCTCCTTTCTCGCGTGCTCTCCTTCCTCATATCATCTCTCTCTCTCTCTCTCTCTCTCTCTCTCTCTCTCTCTCTCTCTTCTTTCTCTCTTCTCTCTCACTCTCGCTAGCAGGACTCCACCCTGAGAACTCCAGGACTCCACAGCAGGCTGCAAGAGAGCTGGCTAGCAGAGCAGGGTCTGCTCGCTGCCCCGCCTCACCGCGGTTGGCCGGGGGGGCTGCAGCCGCGGTGCCCGCGCTTCGTGCTCGCGGTAGGCGTGTCCAAGTTTGCCCGCGACCGCCCCGCTCCTCCTCCTCCTCCTCCTCCTCCTCCTCCTCCTCCTCCTCCTCCTCCTCCTCCTCCTCCTCCTCCTCCTCCTCCCCCTCCTCCTCCTCCTCCGCGCCCTGGGCTGCGCTGGGCTGCGCTGGGCGTCCTGGCCGCGCTGACCGACAGCGCCGTCCGCAGAGCGCCGCAGAGCGCCGGCGTGCCGGGCCCTCACTGCGCCCGACCCGCGCACCAATTTGTATCCATTGGCCGCCGCACCGCCTCAGACAGACAGGAGCCGCCCCCGGCCACCGCCGCCGCGGACTCGGGGCCCGGGGCCTGGGGCCTCCGCTCGCCTCTCCATACCGCGGGCACGGCCACTCCTCAGACCATCGACGGGCCGGGCGGGCGGGTGCCCGAAGACTGTCTCCTCGGACCACTCTCTCTCTCTCTCTCTCTCTCTCTCTCTCTCTCTCTCTCGCGGAGCAGCAGACGAGCGCGACGCAGACAGAGCTACGAGGGCAAAGTGTTCGGAGTCAGCCGCGACAGAGAGGGTGCCCCACACAGCGCCGGGGCGCCGGTCCGCACGGGTATCCCTGAGCCCCGGCTGTCTGCCCCGTCCGCAGCCTACTGTACTGTCAGGCAGCGTCTTACACACACACACACACACACACACACACACACACAAGGCGCTTTAGCGGACCCTCGTCACCGCTACCCTTCCCCCTCTCTTTTTCACCGCAAAATCCTCATCCCCTAAAGCCCACCCCCTCCCTCCCTCTCACTGCTGCCACTGCTGCCGCTGCTGCTGCTGCTGCTGCTGCTGCTGCTGCTGCTGCTGCTGCTCTGCTGCTGGTGCTGCTGCTGCTGCTGTTGCGCTCTCAGTGCCTTGCGGAATGCTTCTGAAGTGCGTGCGGCAGGAATTTGCCGGCTGTCTTTATCCACATAATCTCCGACTAGTGGTTTGTAGGAATCCCCCCCCCCTGCCACCCTCTCCGCTCCCCCCACCCCCAGCCCCCGTACCACCTGCCACCGCTGCCTGCCTACCACGCCCCGCGTCATCCCCTCCCCCGGACCACGGGACGGCAGCGCCTCAAACATTCTCAGTGACTCCGCGCCCACCCTCTGCCCATCCCTCGGCATAAGCTTGAGCCTGCTGTACAAAACACAAACACAAACACCACACACACACACACACTCACACATACACACGCACGTATATATATATGATGTGGCATTCATGAGGAACGTGAGCAGCAGCAGGTCTGGCGCGCGAGAAAACCCCAAAGTAAACAACTCGGCCGCCGCGGCCGGCGAGAAGCGAACGCCGACGGGGCAGCACAACGGTGTAATGCTGACCAAACAGACCGCACACACACACGCACACACACTTACACATACACACACCCATACATACACACAGGGCCGGGCGGGGTGTAAATAAAATAAGGTATTCGGGAGAAGGCCAGACCGGAAGTGAAGTAAAATGGGATCCCCTCAAGCCTTGCGAATTGACCGCACTGGTGCTCTCTGCTCCGTTATGTTATCGCGGTATGGATCCAGTTCCAATTTTTGTCTTCTTCGCCGCTTCCGTTCTGGACGTCTGCGGAATGGCCTAAATGCGATGAAAGGGATGGAAGTAAGGTGGCAATGTGGCCGACGATTGTTCTATAAAACGTTTGACCCCAGTGCCAGGCGATTGTTCTAAAGCGTCTGATACCCACTACTGCCAGACGCTTATTTCAGGCGTATGAAACGAAAATATTATCAAGTATACAAAATTAGCATCAAAATCACTTTTAATCGTTGCTATTCTATCTGAGTGTTATTGTCGGTGCGCGATTGCAAATCGGCGTCCACACAAGTCTCACGTGGTCTCTGGCCTGACCTGAAGCGAGGCCCCGCCGGCCCCGCCGGCCCCACCGGCCCCGCCAGGCGCTGCACGGCACGGCACGGCTCGGACAGATGAGCAGGAGACCAGAGAAAAATGGCCTGGGAGCTGCATGCCTGTAGCGGCTCGGTCGGTTCCGGGGGCGGGCGGCGGGGAGGGGCGGGGGGACCCGGAGGCTACCCTGGAATTTCAATTTGACGTGCACTAGATGAGGGGCCACTAGGACTTGAGGTTGAGCGGTACCGGAGGAGGGGAGGGGAGGGAGAAGGAGGGGGGAGGCAGCCCGATATGCGGCGCTCCTCGGCAAAGCACCCGGCCTGCGGTCCGCCGGGGCTTTTTATTACTTGTAGATGACCACCTCCGGAAAATCAGTCAATGTTGGAGGGCCGACCGCGAGGGGCGGTGATCCATCCTCGCTCGCTCTCGCTCTCTCTCTCTCTCTCTCTCTCTCTCTCTCTCTCTATCTCTCTCTATCTCTGTCCCATACTCTCTCTGCCCCTCCCTCCGCCTCTCTTTCTCTAACCACAAGAGTTTCCTCGTTCTGTCCTGGCCTGCTCACTGGCCGACTCTTGACATGCTCTATCCATTTATATTGTTATGCAGCATGTGAAATCGTGCGAAATAATTTCCTTGATATGCACCCGCCTCTTTTCTTTAGTGAAAACATTCTCAATCTGTAATAAACGCCCTTAGTTTTTCCCAACAATGTTACTATGTACGCCCAATGTTCTTCAAAAGTTTTGCCACTGTGTGGCTCTTCCCGGCGTACCCAGAACCTCCTGGCTCCCACCCCCACAACGACACCGAGCTGCCGAATATGACTCCTTGATTAAATATTTGTGGGGGGGCTCATAAAGATGAGCACCGGCACGGCTAATCTGGGACACGGCCCTATATGAACACCGGCACGTAGGAGAGAGACAGAGAGAGAGACAGAGAGAGAGAGAGAGAGAGAGAGGAGGTGCAGCGGGGGCAGAGATCGGGGCGGCGCCAAGCGTCTGCTCTGCACCACACACATGCAGACACACACACACACACACACACATATACGGCGCCCACCACCCGCCTCCTGGAGGCCAGATTCGAGTGTCATCGGGCTTGTGGACGTTTGACGTGGCTTTGCTGGGCCACAGAGCCGTCAGGAGGGGCAGCAGTCGCCGCCGCTGCAGCAGGAGCCGGCGGGGGCCCTTCTCAGCCCGTGGCTGCGTACCCTCCGTCCTTCGGCCTGGGTGGTTACGAATAAAAGGCAGTGGCCACTCGGGGAGCGGGGCCCGTGGACCCTGTGGACCCTGTGGGGCCGCAGCTGTGGGCTGCGGGGGCCGCTCTGGGCGCCGGGCTCCGGGACAGGACCCGGTCCAGGTCTCTCTCACCCCCTCGCTCGAAGACGGGGGTCCCTTTACAAAGGCAGCGAGCCGGCCCTCACCTCATTGACCGCCCCGACGGACTGCAAGAGGAGGAGGAGGAGGAGGAGTGTGAGGGGAGGCGCAGGCCGCGGTGCCCAGCGCCACCGACAAGTAAAGGCCCGGCCTCCGGCCGCCTTGTCGTCGTCGGTGTTCGAACCCGCGCGCCATGCCGTGGCGTCCCGTGGCGTCCCGTGCGGCCCCGCCCGGACTTCCGACGCACGCCGCCAACGCCGCCACGCCGCTCGCTCACAATGTAATCGTGATGAGTAAGTTTCTGGGCCTGGCATGACTTCCCCGCACCCCTTTGGCTGGCGGGCCGGACCGCTGCCGCTGCCGCCGCTGCTGCTGCTGCGCCGTCTGCGAGGCGCCCCTTCCTTTTCGATATGTCGTCGCCGGGAGACAGTCAATATCTGTGCCCGCCCGCCTCTCCACACTGCTATCTGCTGGGCCGGGGCGGAGGAGGCCGTTTCGGAGGAGGCCCGTGCAGAGGAGGCCGTGGTGGAGGAGGACCGTAACAGAGGAGGCCAGTGGCGGAGGAGGCCCGTGGCGGGCGGTGAAGACCGAAAGGGCGATCGATCGACCGAAACTTGTACACAGATTTAAGGTTTTCAAGGGATTTCACCGGGCTTCGATATTTGATTCATTGAATTTTGGGCTTATATGGCCGCTTCTGGTCCAATGGCACTCGATTCACACATTTGGGGCATCTCTGTGAAATGATTTCCCAAAATCTGTGCACAGGATTTCGCGAGTTATTTCCCCATCGGAGGCCGTGGCGTAGGCCGTGGCGGAGACCGTGGCGGAGGCCGTGGCGGAGGCCGTGGTGGAGGCTGTGACGAAGGATGGAGTCGCGGAAGAGGCCGTGCCGCGGCGGACCGCGCACGGTCGGCCCGTCTGACAAGACCACGTCGTCAGCCAGATAACGGCGGTGCCTGTCGTCCTCCACGTCTGCGAGACGGCAGACGGCGGCCCCCTCTCCCGGCGAGAACAGAGTTTGCATCGGGCAAATAGATCAATGATGATGGAGCGGGACGGCAGCCCCGACAAGCAGTCATGCGTCCGCACGGCGGCGCACGCCGGCCCTGCTGGCCTCAACCCGCCTCGCATCAATTTTCGTAATCGCCCTCTGTCGCCACGTTGAAATCCAGTCCGGCGACCCTGTCGGTCCGGCCGTCCGAGCCCTCGGGGTCGTCGTGGTCCTTGGGGCCCTCGGTGACACCGCCGCCGGCCCCGGGGCCTCCCCCGGCCCCGGCGGCCGCCACACGCCGCCCGCCGCCCCGGAACCAATCGGCGTCCTCGCGACTGAAATTATGTCACCTCGCCTCCCCCGCTTTAATCAACGTGGTCGCCGTAATTTTTTCCCCTCCTGGCTAAAACGGCCGCGGGCGGGCGTCATGCATGTGTGGCGTACGGGCGCCGCTCCTGGGGCCGGCAATGGTCGCCCCGTCCTCAGGGGACGACCTGACATGTGCGAGAGAGAAAGGGAGAGTGAAACAGAGATAGAATGAGAGAGAGAGGAGAGGGAGGGGGTGGCAGCTTGTTACTATGAGCGCCCCGTATACGGTCAAGCGGGTCGGTGGAGAGAGGGAGAGAGAGAGAGAGAGAGAGAGAGAGAGAGAGAGAGAGCAGACGGACAGTAGCACCACAGAGGGAGGGATAAAAACGGATGCGGGCGGTCGGGCGGTTCGCGGTGCCACCAGGAGTCCTTTGCCGCGGTGGCACCGCGGGGGGTCATCCCCAATGCACGTGCCGCGAGCCGCGTACCGCGAGCCACGAGCCGCAGAGCCGGCAGGACCCCGGGAAACGGGACGCATCCGGGTCAACTGAAATGTATCTGCCCGAGACAGACACGGACGGATGACGTATTTCGGATGCGTCCCGCTGCCCTCTGCCTGCCCGCCCGCCCTGCTTCCCGGGGCTCTACGGGGGGACGGAGCGCGGAGCGCCCGGGAGGTAGGCAGCGGCGGTGCTCGACGGCGGCCGCGCTGCCTACCCAGCCGGGCGCTCGCCGCACCACTGCCTGTCCCCACAGGCTGGTCAAGCCGGCGGAGAGACATTCTGAAAATACGTAAATCTAGCGGACAACAAGGACAACGAGAAGTCCGATCGAGCGCGGAGTATCGATCAGTGCGCCTTTTGTGTGTGTGTGTGTGTGTGTGTGAGAGAGAGAGAGAGAGAGAGAGAGAGAGAGAGAGAGAGAGAGAGAGAGAGAGAGAGAGAGAGAGAGTGAGAGAGGCAGCCAGGCAGGCAAGTGAAGACGGGGAGGTAGAGTGGTGCACGGGCGTGCCTGCGGTGGCAGCCACTCTGCACGCATCACCAGTTTCTTTCATACGCAAATCGTGTGCCAGCAGCCTGCCTGGCTGCCTGCCTGGGGCGCGGCGTGCCGTAACGTGGCGGGTCCGTGCGGCGGCGCGGCGGCGCGGCGGCGCCCGTCCGGGCCTAGCGGCGCGCGGATGAGCAAGGGCGACTATGTGCCGCGGCTGAGCGCGGCGCAGTCCTCTACGGCGGCCTCCTCCGCCACGTAGCGGCGTGCTGCTGCTGTTGCTGCTGCTGCTGCTGCTGCTGCTGCTGCTGCTGCTGCTGCTGCTGCTGCTGCTGCCCCGCTACCCGGACAAGGGCAGGCTCCGGAGGAAGTAGCGGACCTGTTAGGCTCACCAGCGCTGTGCGCGCGCCCAAGTTTTTTTTTCAAGGCGGAAGCAGGGCGAAGAAAAGTGGGTGAGAAAGAGAGAGAGAGGGAGAGAGAGAGAGAGAGAGAGAGAGAGAGAGAGAGTGGTGTGCTTAGCGCATATTAAAAGGGAACAAGATATGCAGCCGCGTCGTGCTGTCCGCTGCGCCGCTGCTCTGCTGGCCCGCCGCCGTCCGGACCGTGATGAGCCGTGTAATAATAATGTTTCATCCGACGGGATCGTGTTGCCGCCGCTGAGTTTTATTCAGCTTCTTTTCTTACTCTTCTTCTTATTATTTTTATTTTATTACTTTTTTAGTATTATCGTTTTCAATTTTTGTTTCACCGCCGGCATGACAGCTGCGGTATTGTGAAGTTAAGTTAAGATGCACGTAGCGGGCGCGGGGGGCGAGACCGTCACCTCAGCCACCGCGTACACACTCACACACGCTCACTCACATGGCCCTCTCACCCACACACACACGCCACCGGCCCACCGCCACCTCCAAACCAACCAAACGCCCCCCGCGCATCGCCGCATTTCGCGGCACATCCGGAACGAGACGAGAACGGGACAGGAAGACTCCTTGATGTGACTTTGCGCCTCGCTATTTCAGCACAAGGATGATGGTGGTGGTGATGGTGGTTGTGGTAGTAGTAGTGTTGGTAGTAGTGTGGTGGTGGTGGTGGTGGCGGCGGCGGCGGCGGTGGTGGTGGTGGTATATCTCGCCGCTTTGTGAAACTCTGTTGCGCTCTCTCTCTCACACGCACGCACACACACTGACGCGCTCTTCCGCTTTGTCCGTTGCAGCGCACAGCCTTGCTGCCCTGCCCGCCTCTACTTCTCCTCAGACGGGAGCCGACACAGACACAACATCTATTCTCTGTGCTTTCCGCTACCAGTGCGAACATGGAGAGCACGTCAGAGATAGAGAGAGAGAGAGGGGGGGGGGAGGGGGAGAGGGAGAGAGAGGGAGGGAGGGAGAGAGAGAGAGAGAGAGAGAGAGAGAGAGAGAGAGAGAGAGAGAGATGAGAGCGGGGCGGTGGGTTGCTCTGGGAGGCATGTGGCGGGGTAATGAGGGAGGCCCGGCGGTGCGGCCGCGGCCGGCGTATGGTATATGGGGCCCTCATTTCTCTGTAAATTCTGCGCCGCCTGCAGCTGCAGCTGCAGCTCCTCACCCAGAACTCGGCGCCGTGCTCGAGAGAAGCCCGCCCGCCCGGTTCTGCATGGAGCCCAGCGGGTGGTTTGGCAACGCGTCCGGAAGAACAGCGGAGTGGGGGGCTGCAGGCTGCAGGGGGCCGCGGGGCCGCGGGGGCCGCCAGGCATAACAGCCGGGTCTGGTCGGGCGCAGGCAGCAGCCGCCAGCCGCGTGTGTCAGGCTTGATGGATGGGGAAGAGCCAGTCAGTTCCCGAATCCTTCCTCACCTGATTTCCCCTCCCTATCCCCGTCTCTTTCTCTCTATCGCACACACATACGCTCTCCCTCTCTCTAACCCCCCTCCCCCCCCCCCCACACACACACATACGCACGGGGAGATACGGTATACTGTATTGTTCACGTACGAGCCGAAGTGAGCGTGCCTGCGTCTCGCACCCACACAAAAAAAGTGTATTTGCTTCCGTGTGTTTGCCTGTATATTCCTCTGGTATTCACTCCGTCGTGAACATTACGCGGCCTCAGCAGAACCACTTTTGGGAAGGCTATTTGCGGGCTTCCCTCTCGGGCTCGGAGGCCGGCGGCGTGCAGCGTGCCGCCTGTTTGCAGACCTCTGTTCACTGACCTGTCTCCAGGCGAGCAAAGGGCACGGGCCCAACCTTACCCCGTTTGGGCCGATACCGAACTGCCGTGAAGCATCCTCTCCCGACCTCCCTCTCTCTCTCTCTGTCTGTCTGTCTGTCTGTCTCTCTCTCTCTCTCGCTCTTTCTTTGCTCCCTCTGGTTCGCTCCCCACGCCTCCAACGCGCCCCACTTTGTGTGAAATTATTCGCGGTCACACCTCGCCACCACAATTCTGATCATCAGGGGCGAGATTCCGCTGACTGAGCTCAGCCCGCGCTGTCCCGCCACTCCAGCCAAGTTGTGCGAGCCGTGCGCCCCCTTGCGGGGGGTCTGCGGGGGTCTGCAGGGGTCTGCGGGGGGTCTACAGGGGTCTGCGGGGGTCTGCAGGGGGTTTGCAGGGGGTCTGCGGGGGGTCTGCGGGGGGTCTGCGGGTCTGCGGGGGTCTGCGGGGGTCTGCGGGGGCTCCGATCGAGAGCCCCCGGCGGGGCCCGGAGGGCATCAGGGAATAATTATGGACGGGCATGGAAGGCACGCCACAACGGCGGCGTTCCGCGGTGAGTAAGTAGTGTGCCCCGCGGGGCGGCCGCCCAGCGCGGCGCGGCAAGTGTATACCGTCTCCGAACACTTCAATAAGCGTATTTGAAGATTCTTGCCGGACAAATCTCGATTATATGCCAAATTCAAGAATATATTTTTGAGATTGAACGCTCACCCATACTCCGCTGCCCACATTCGGCAGGTAGAGTCACAAAATTACCACCCGTATGTTTGGGTACTTTTTGCCTGGAACTGTACATGGCATCCCTGACATGACTCGCCGCAGTCACAAGTACAAAGTCGCTGGAGACGGGTTTTTGTCCTCGGCTGTATGGTATTTTGTGGTGTTTTTCGGGCAACGTAGTGCAAACCTTCGCCTGGGTAGTGTCCGGCTGGGCCCGGCCGTGCCTGTGCCCTCCTGGCGGCGGACATCGGACTGGACCCCAACATTTGAACAAACCCCCCCCCCCCCCCCCCCCCCCCCCGCAACCACCCCCGGCCCGAGCCCGCCTGTCCACGTCCGAACCCCGACTCATAAGCAAGGGGAACAAACAGTGCGACCCGGCTCAGGGGCGGCGGGGACGGCGGCGGGGAGGTGAAGATAAACCCGGCAAGACGGCCGGTGTCGGACATCCCCGACGTGGTGACACAACGATCCGCAGCGCCCCGACCCGGCCACGCCACGGCCCGCCACGCCACGCCAATCGCGCCCTTCATCCGAAAGCCAGGCCGTGGCCAGGCAGGGCCGACACCCTGCGCCACCATCCATATCCTCTCCGCTCCGCTCCGCTCCGCTCCGCTCCCATCCCACCCTACAGTACCTGGGGGCGGAGGGGCGGTGCGGTGCCCCGGGCCCGGCTACGGCCCGGCCCATCCCCTGGAGACCCCCAAGTGGCCCATAACACAGCGGGGCGGCGGTGGCGGTGGTGGTGGTGGTGGTGGTGGCGGTGGTGGTGGTGGTGGTGGTGGCACCGTCAGCCGGCCGCCAACTACGAAACAACCGCCTTGAAACATTTAGCAGCAATTTCGCCGCCGCCGCCGCCGCCGCTGCCGCCGAGCTCGCGCGCCCGCGACGACTTGTGGGCTGGGCGGGGATGCGGCCGTGGAGAGAGTCAGCGTATCAGCTGAGGGTGCCGCTGCGTCTGCGCAGTCTGCCCCCGGCACGCTGCCGACCAGCTGCTGACCAGCTGCTGACCAGCTGCTGACCGGCTGCTGACCAGCTGCTGACCAGCTGCTGACCAGCTGCTGATCGGCTGCTAACCAGCTGCCGACCAGCTCCCGCCCGCAATAGAACACCGCGTGTCACGTCTCCCAGCATCTCGGCCTCATTTGAGCAGGTCTTCACAGTGTTGAGATCTACTACGTGGTACATACACATGTTTGAGTACATATTTAAGTGCAAGAATACGTTTCTGTGAATTATCTATAACTAAACGTGCCTCATTTTTGCAGAAAATGTGTCGCGATGTAATATTCTGCTAATAGATATTTAAGAATTTTTTTCTCACAACTATACTTGAGTTCATATGCATCCTACTTAAAACTTAAACAGTATATGCAAATTTGGCAAAATTATGTAAAAACCTTAAGTATGTAAGAAGTACTCGTACCCATGTAAGATTTTTCAAATTGCACATTGTAATGCACAATAAACGGACGGTAGAGCAAAGGCATAATTATTGTGCATTGTAATGTACAATTTTGTGCATTGAAATGTACAATATTGTACATTATAATGTATGTTCAGATCTGTACATTACAATGCACCAAAAAAGGACATTAACATTTAGTGTATAGAAATGTATGCCGTGCGCTCACCGGTGGATCGCCTCACAAACCGCGTCGTGGCGGGCGTCCGCATCCGTATGGCTGCACCGTACCAGTCCGAGGAGTCGTTCCGCCCTTCTGTACGCCCCCCCCCCCTCTCCCTACCCATCACTAGCCCGCCATCAACACCATCACCAGCGCCTTGCATAAGTTAGACAGATAAAAAGCTGCGGCGCCGCGCGGCGTCGTCGGCCCCCCCGCGGCAGCGCGGCCCGGCGGCGCCTGCTGCTGCTGCTGCTGCTCCTGCTGCTGCTGCCGCCTCTCACTTTGAACGTGTGCTGAATTATTGACACGCCCGTCACCGCGGCGCCGTGTTAGTTCCCTATAAACGTGAATGTGTGTGTGTGTGTGTGTGTGTGTGTCACCCTCTACCCCCACCCTTAAAACCCCGTCCCCCAGGTAGAGAGAGCGAAGTCGTGTAATGGAACTCACTTGACTTGACTTTGGAAAGAAAAATCTCGCAAGCCGAGGGGTGCCGGGTCCCCCGCCGCCACCGCCGCCGCAGCCGCCGCCGCCGCAGCCTCCGGGTCCCTCTGCCGCCCACTCCTGGGCTCGGCCCGGACGTGCAAAGAACCACCGTAACGTGAACGTTATGTGGACTAGACGCGAAAAAGTGTGGCGGCGCCGCCTTCCGGAGAGGCGGATAAAAAATAATAAAGTTTCTCTTCCGCGCGCGTGCAGTTTGCGACGACTGCATTTATGTCTGACGCGGCGGAGCCCGGCGGAGCCCGGCGGAGCCCGGCGGAGCCCGGCGGAGCCCCCGCTGCAGCGCCGTGAGCCCCGCGACTTGGTTTTGAAGGATGGGACCGGGACGGAGCGAGACGGGAGAGTGACGAGCGAGATGAGGCGAGCTGAGCGGGCCGCGTGCCGGCGTGAGGCGCTGCGGCTGCGCGGCGCTGCGGGCGGGGCGCCGGGGGGTTAGGCAGCCCGCCGCGGCCGCGCGCACCGCGGGCTGCCCACGCTGCGTTTGGCAGGCGCGTACGCTGCCGCTGCCGGGCGCCCGCCCCGCCACGGCCGAGCCAAGTACAGACCAGAGAGAGAGAGAGAGAGAGAGAGAGAGAGAGAGAGAGAGAGATGACGGCCGACGACCGCGCAACAGAACTGTTACGTTGGTTGGGAGTGCCGAGGAGCGTCATGATGGAGGAGAGGGGAGGGGGAAGGAAAAATTAAAGAGACGGCTCGCGCGCGGGCTGCGGGGGCTGGGGGCTCCGCGGGGTGGCCGTGCGTCGAGCCTGTGCGCGCGCGCGCGCGGGAACGGTGAACTTTTTGGCACATGCGGGCAGAAAATTGTTATTTTGTAGAGGGAAGCTCTGTTCATTGTGTGTGCCGCGGGGGCCGTCGGGGGGCCGCGTGGGGCAGCGGGCGACTAGGCAGCGGGCTGGTGGCTGTTTTGAGACCGCAAGGAGACTAATAGTCCGGCCCCAAGTTGGCGGGGAGCGGGTAGGGGCCATGGGGGCCGTGGGGGCGAAGGGGGGGGGGGAGGAGGGGAGGCGTCGCACTCGTAAGGAGCCCATTTGTTACTGAAGCGAAGCGAAAGGGGTTGCCATTACAGGGCGCCCGGCAGCGCCCGGCAGCGCCCGGCCCCCGAGCTTATCCCGGGCATGTTGGGGAAATCGATTGATGGATGAGCGAGGGAGAGCGGCGGGCAGACGTGCGGTGCGCCAGAGAGACGCAGCGAGTGGGACGGAGAGAGGAACAGGTCGAGGACGCGGCGCGCGCGACGCCGCACGGAGTGCTGCGGTGGCAGCGGCGGATATGTGCGCGCCCTGTGTTTACCCATGCAGACGATTCCGTCTGATTCGGTGCGGGTGGGTGGGAGGATCTGCAGTTTAGAATGGTTCAGAGCCGTAGTGGTGAACTGTACAGTGGCAGAAGTGTAGTCGTAACACCCAAAAAAAATTACTACTCCAAAAGAGTCAGGTTTGAATGCCAGTTCTGAGACGTCTCTGTGTGCGGATAGGCTAGATAATTTTCTCGCAAAGGGAAAATTAAGTTCGTGTAGATTTCACGCCAAATCCTGAGGGAGATTCTGAGAAGGGGATGGCATTTGTTTTCAGAAAAATAATGAGAGTTGCCTACCTAATACGGAAACAAAATTCACATATACTACATTATGCATATTTATACGAGTTAGGGAGCCGTGTACGAAGTGTTATAGGAATCGGTTACACGTGCCAGTACCTCTTCCGCCTCCGCGCTACAGATGACGCCTAAAGGCCAACACGGCCGTGGGGACCGGTTGGCTCCGGCAGACGCCTGCAGCGGGCTGCAGCGCGGGCAAAGATGAGCAGATTAGTGACGAGTAACGGGTGCGGGCTGCCGCCGGGTCTGGAGTGAGGAAAGGGCGGTATGCGACGTGACGAAGGGCAACAGCGGGACAGGGACGCGTCCACTTCGCTCGCAGACAGACCCACCCGATGCCCCTATCTTTGGGCGCGGTGAGGACGACTGCAAAAGCGATTCCGGCACAGGCGAGCACTTCATTACGTACATGAGTAATGGGGCCCGGTTGACGCACAAACGGGAGAACGCGGCCCGGCAGGAGCCGCGGCGGCCCCCACAGTTAGAACCTTTTTCCTGAAATCGACACGCTCCGCTCGTGCCGCTCAATCTTTCCTCCTCCCACTCCTCTCTTCCTCCCCGAGAAGGGGCCGGCTCCGCACCCCGGACCCCCCGCAAGCCCGCAGGCCGGCCGCCGGAGGTATGGAGCAGATTAATCATTTTTTCATCGCCGCCGTAATTCAATTCCTGAGACAGAATTATAAGGAGTCGATGGAGGTGCGGGCCGCGTAATCACTCAGGGCGTTAATGGGTTTTCGCTAACAGCGGCGCTCCGCCGCTGGCTGCGCTGGCTGCGCGAGCTGCGCCGCCCGGCCACCCCGTGTGTGTGCAGCCGAGTGTGAGGTTAGGTTAACCGCGCGTAACGGCGGCAACGTCGCCAAGGCGGTGCGAGCGCGGCGTTGCCAACATGCCCCCCCCCGCGCGCGACACGCGCGGAGCGGCGAAACGTGGCGGACGCGGCAATTATAACCGCGTTTGTTTTTCCTTTTTCTAAAATTACCAAACATAAAAAAAGAAAAGAAAAAAAAAACAATGAACAAAAAAAGTAGCAAAAAAAAGCGTGAGAGTGTTTCAGTCAAATTCCGACAGTCACACGACAGCGGCAGCGCGCGCGCTCTGGTAATCATAACGGCAAACTCGATCAGTATTCCGCGGTGGTGCTGCGAGTTTGCGGCCGCGCCATGCCGCTCCCTTTCTAATCTGAAATTCACACCCTTGCGCCCCCCTCCCGCGGGCCCCCGCAGCCCCCCCCCCCCCCCCCCCCCCCAACGGTCGCCCCCTTCCCGTCCCCCGGACGCGACACGCTCCCCGCTGGGGTAGGACCTATACGCGCGGGGCCCGCGGCGGCGCCCGCGGACCTCGCACCGCCGCCGCCGGCGAGTGGAGGGGGAGGAGGGGATCGGAGGCCAGTGCTTCTGCGGGAGGATTGCCTCTGATTCCCCCTCCCCTTCCCCACTCGCTCCCTCTCTCTCTCTCTCTCTCTCTCTCTCTCTCTCTCTCTCTCTCTCATATACACAGACGTGTCGCCACGGGTCCGATATCTTGATAGGGACAGGAAATACAGCCGGGCCATGGCTTGCCGCGGTGGGGGGGCTGGGGTTGGGGGCGCGGCACTGGACAAGGGTAGTGGTGGTGGTGGCAGCAGCGGCGGCAGCAGCCAGCAGCAGTAGTAGCGGTGGCAGGAGCGGCTTCTATAAATCTGGCGCTTTTCGTGCGCTGTCGCAGTCCTCTTCCCCCGCAGACCTGGACTCGCGAAACTTTCACTTTCACCGGAACACGCACACACACTCGCGCGCATACGCACACACTCGCACTCGTACTCTCTCTCTCTCTCTCTCTCCCTCTCTCTCTCTCTCTCTCCCTCTCTCACACACACAAGGGACGGCGAAAGAAGCTACCTGTCGGCTGCTACTCGCGGCGGCACGCGCTGGGTGGGGGGCGCCGTGTGCGGGGGACCAGGCGTACAACCACTGTCAAAACTTTTCAAGTACAAGCAAACACGAAAGTGGCGGGAGGGCGCGGTGTGATAAGGGGGCCCCCAGCATACCCAGCATCCCCCAGTATCCGCGGGGGAAAAGCGTCAGGGGGACGTCCCGCGTCCCGGCGCTCGGCCTACATTATGCTGGCGGGTAAATGGGAGCATTTAATACGAGACAGAGTGGGCGGGAGAGTGAGAGGCGTGAGTTGCTGAGGTGGCTGGCGGCTGACGAGTTGTGCGCGAGTAAGACGGTGCGAGTGGTGCGAGTGGTGCGCGAGTAGTGCACGAGTCTCCCGCGGAAGCCGTTTCGTGTGCTGGCCGCCCATGGCGGCAGGGCCCCGGGCGGGGGTCCTCGTCCCCAATACTCCCCGCCATCCCCTCGCGTCAGCTGTCAAGGGGGGGGATATATTTAATGGAATTTCGCAGAAAATGCGATGTGCTATTTACATTTGCGCCGCGTCGCCGGCGACTCGCTGCCTTCTGCAAACACACAACGCGCCCCCGCCTCTCCCTTTTTACTGTGTAGGTCACGGAGTTGGAGAGCGTGCAGCGCCGGCCCCCAGCCTTGTCACAAACAGGCCAGAGAGCTAACCAAGGCAGCCGTGCCGAGCCGGGACGTCGGGGCTGCCGGGGGTGGCTGGGGGCGGCTGGGGGCAGCTGGGGGCCAGTAGCACCCACGCCGTGCCCTGCCGTGCCTTGCCACGCCTGGGCTGGGCTCGCCTTCCCAGCTCTGGCGGCCAGCTCATGGAGCGAGGAAAACGCGGAACGGAGGCAGCCATGAAGATTTAAATATCGTGATTTCAAAGACACCGCGCCTTTTTGGTCACGCCCCATTCAGGCTAACCTTTACCAACCTTTGGGTCAGCGTGCAGCGGCGGACCGGACCTGCACAAGAGCGATAGAGGGAGAGAGAGAGAGAGAGAGAGAGAGAGAGAGAGACGACTCTTCCAGGTCCAGGAGGAGCAGACGACGTCCTCTTATCGTACGCAACCTGTCAATAGTCGCAGACCCATCGTCTGCTGTCTGACCTGCCGATAGCCAACGCTCCCGAGCGCTCTGTTCGGATTGCTGGTATATTTTTTCTTCTTAGCAACTGACGTTTCTCCTGCACAAAAGATTTTTTTTCATCATTTTTACATTTTTTCATTTGCACGCTTTCGGTCACCCAAGTGCCGGTTTCCAAGAAATCCGGAGAACCATTTGTTAATCCATGGAAAACCCCCGGGAATATTTTGGATGGGTCTACCGGACCGGAAAGGCAAGTCCGTGGCAGAGTCCCTGGGCCTCAGGACAGGCTGGCGCTGGTAGCGATGCAATTTGTTTTTTTTTTCTGTGGAGGGTGGGGCTGGGGTCATCCGCCTTCAGTTTATAAAGCGGGCAGAGGGTGATTACAACGGTTACTCGCCGTGTTTATTAACGCCAGATGAGGCAGGTATGAGGTTTAATTTCTTTCCGTTTAGGGAGAAAAGCTCAGACGCGGCGTGTGCACGACTAGCGCCAGCCCACTTTGCTGCTGTACTGCTGGGCGTGATGCAGCGCTATGCGCGGGTCGGCGCAGGAGGGGTATAGAGAGTACGAGAGAGAGAGTGACAGAAAGAGGGAGAGACAGAGAAAGGGAGAGAGGGAGTGAAAGAGACAAACACGCAAGAGAGAGAGAGAGAGAGAGAGAGAGAGAGAGAGAGAGAGAGGAGAGAGGGCTGAAATTAAAAACGGCAAACAGAAGTGGGGAGGAGACGTCGCGGAGGGAGCGGAGCCGGAGGCAAGTGTACTGGAAACTGGGCCAGAATGACGGGGCGACGGGGGAGACGGGCAGGAAGTTGACATCGATGCACCAATAGCGAAGAGCCAGCCAGCAAAGCCGGTCCCAAGCCGGGCCAAGCCGGGCCAGGCCGGGCCAGCCGGGGCTGCGCTCGACGCGGCCGCGGGCCCGGCATGGCAGCCCGGCGGCAGCCCGGCAGAAGCCCGGCAGCTGGCGCAAGCTGGCGCAGCACCCGGGGTCGGGAGGGGCGGGAGGGGAGAGCGATATTCGGTATGGCCGGCACGATTCTTATTTCCTCTTTGGAATTATGAATTGATTCTAATCGGGAGACAACACATTTCGCGACCTGTCTCTTTCTTTCTGTTATTCACCCGACGCAGTCGCCGTCATGTCTCCGGCCGCTTATCCAGGCAGGGCGTGGCGGGGCGCGGCGGGGCGGGGCGCCAGGTACACAAACCCGGCGCACATGGGCGTGAGAGAGAGAGAGAGAGAGAGAGGAGGGGAAGGGGGGGAGGGGGGGGGGGGGGGCGACGTCGCCGCGGCTGCCGCCCGGCAGATTCCGCGATTTAAATGAGAGCGTTGTTTGATCGTGTGCGTGCGTGCGTGAGCGGGATGGGGGTGAAAGATAAAGAAGGGGCGGGGATGAGGGGCAGGCGGGGGAGGAGGGGGAGGAGGGGGAGGAGGGGGAGGAGGGGGAGGAGGGGGAGGAGGGGGAGGAGGGGGAGGAGGGGGAGGAGGGGGAGGAGGGGGAGGAGGGGGAGGAGGGGGAGGAGGGGGAGGAGGGGGAGGAGGGGGAGGAGGGGGAGGAGGGGGAGGAGGGGGAGGAGGGGGAGGAGGGGGAGGAGGGGGAGGAGGGGGAGGAGGGGGAGGAGGGGGGAGGGGGGGGGGGGGGGGGTGGAGGCACAGCAGAGAGCGGCAGCTCCGCGCCACTGCGTGGCTTTCCTCTGGCTGAGTGACGGCACGGCCCGCGAGCCCGCACAGAGAGGAGAGGGGCGATTCACTTCTGCGGTACTCTGTACAGCGGCCATACAAGCACATCGCCATGCACCTGTGTGTATCACCTACCATCGTGTAACGCATCGGATCTGGATGTTTTGGGTCCTAAACTAGCAGTTATGACGTCTGCAGTACCACAGCCTTTAGAATTTATGAGTGAATCGACCCTTAATATAGGTGATAACTTGTTTTGTGTCTCTTTTCAGTAATATTGTTGTGAATATCTAAAAAGTTTTGTAGATTTATCACTTTTTATCTTTAATTACTGTGCGCGGCCTTCTTTCGTGATATAATATATGAACAAATATGTAAAACGTTTTTACCCTCTTGACTGTAGGCACAGATGTGTGGACAAAAGGTGTGCAAGAGGATAGCGCACGGAGTAGAAATTGTAGCTGTTGCTGCTGAAACATCTGCAGCATATGGCTAGGCTTATTTTATTAGCTATGAACCTCGGTTATTAGCTGTTGGCTAAGGTATCGGCTAAAAAGGCAGTTAATCAAATTCACTACGTCCATAACTTATCTGCCAGTGTAAGAAGCCCAGCTATGCTGATAAATGTTTTTTTTTTCTGCGAGTGCGTCGAGACACTGGCTAACGCCACCGGTCCGGCCGCGGTGTGCACGTGACCCCCGGCGCCCCCGGCGCCCAGCGACACTGGGTCAACGCCAAGGCAGCACAGTCAGCGCAGCCGCTGCGGGTGTGCCCAGGTACACCCCCCCCCCCCACACACACACAGCCCCTCCCCGCCCCTACCGTCAGCGCGTTCGCGTAGCTGGACGTCGGCGGCCGTGGTCGGTCGTTCGACGCCGTGCTGTAGGCCCTGTGGGGTGGTCGTGGAGGCGGCGGGGGCGGCGCGGGGGCGCCGTGCTGGACGCTGTCTCGGGCCACACTCGGTCCCCGGGGCGGCATGCGTTTCCATTAAAGTACATTATTTATAGCAAAAGGGCGGCCGGAGTGGTGGAGGGGGGAGGAGACGGGCGGGGCGCGGGGCGGCCGCCGGGCCTGCGGGTTGCCCGGGCCGGGTTAACCCTAATCAATAATTGTGGTCCAGGCGGAGGGGGTTACAGGGTTTAGGGGGTGTCAGCGGAGCACGGCATGGGGCCGAGTGCGAGACACGTGTCTGACACGTGTCTGACATACGGGGCCGGCACGAGCCTCCTCACGGCCGCCGCCCCGGGGCCGCAACGCACTGGACAACGCCGCGGGCGAGGCCGCGGGGGGTCACCTGTCCGATTCAAAAC